>OX578140.1:76785839-76825839 GCA_951213105.1 Amaurobius ferox
ATGTATGTATATATATATATATATATATATAAATTGAAATTTTTAATCGAAAACTATGCATAAACTATGGTAAGTACAAGAAAAACCCATCTCTAGCATATCTGTTACAAACAAGTAACTATAGACCAAGACTAAGGATAAAAATAGAAGGTAACTTATCACTATAATGGAAAGGGGTTGAGGGGAGGATGAGTATACAAAAATCATAATTAAAAAGGTATATAAATATATATAAAATAAAAAAGCAAACACGACAAAAATGAGAAAAGGCAATAATAAATAAATATATTGATTGATGATTTGCTGTTATATTTTATTCTGTGGGTGTTTTAGAAAGTTTGGTTTATCGTGTTGCAGCTTCTTACTTTTCGTTCATTGGATTTTCAAACTACTATTATTATTATTATTATATATATATATATATATATATATATATATACATACCTAGTGGTATAGAAATAACTTAGAGACTAAGAACCTAAGTTTACATGATGTAAAAGTATGAAAAATAGTGTATACGGTTAAACTGGTGAAATTAGAATTTACCACAATTAATGTTTTCTCGAAGAAGCCAGTTTTGTTTAGGAAATTACAAACAAAATATTGTGATTTCGAAATTCAAGAAATGTTGTTTTGTATGTAGACGATGATTATAGGGACGAGAAATTTTGAACTCTCAAGTGGTATATATATATGGTATAATTAATGCCAGAAAAAGGGAGAAATTTTCAGAGATGGACATCCTCTCCGCTTCTCTCCACTGATCGGGGGAATTGCTGACATGTGTACTCACATTCCTCACTCCAAAAATAGTCTATTTTTATTTTCAAATGTTCAAATTCTTAAATTTGTTAAAATCTCCCTTCTAAAAATTTTTGATACCATGTTATTAAGAACAAGAACCCCTTCCTTTTAGCAATAAAAATACATATCTTTACAACAAAAATTAGCAACAAAAATACATATTTTACAACAAAAATACATATTTTTATTTACATAAAGATAAAACTCTTTTTAAGAAATACACCAGATTTGCAAGGGGAAGATGTAGCCAGTTATCCATTTCTTTTGGAACTACTATCCTTTAATAAAGTTACAACGAATACATATTTAAGTAATGTATTTAGTTTCCACCGAATTCACTGCGAGAACCATATCTTGTTTATTTATTCAACTCGAAATCAATACACGCGATTTTACAAGCTAATCTGAAATAGAAACGGTGTGTCAGAATCATAACAAAGTGGCAAGCGTGCTAGATTTATTGAAAGACAATTACATTAAGGCCATAATTTATCTCGGCCAGGTCTACAATTTTATTTCACAGGTGATATGGGAGGGGGGGGGATAAACGTTATAAAATATCACCCCGAGAAAGATGATGAATTTGCCGATCTGTAATCACATCTAATTCAACAGTGTCTTTCGTGAATTAATGAACAAAATACAATAGGCTGAACGCTGGTATCATCCTTCACGTGGTTCTGACAGGTCTGGAGTAGAAAATGCATCAGTGCCTGAAAAATGATGTCATCTTCCACCAAGGTTGAAAAAATAGTCTTTTTTTATACCAACTTCATCAGTAGTACTACATAGTACAGTGGTTTTAACGCAGCTTGGATTTTGTTTAATTTTGTAAAGATCATTCAAACTTAAACTTAGTAAGACCTCCGTCCAGACAATTCGAAGTCATTTTTAATTTCAGGGCTGAGAGCGATTTGAAAATATAAAAAATGTGTGGAAATTGAAAATTTATGTGGACAAGGCATTTTTTGGACGACTTATACGTATACATAGTATAATTTCACACATTTTGAGTAATTCGGAAATCTTTTCCGCATACCTTCTACAATTGTCGGATTACAATTATGGTACTGTCGAATGTCATTAACGCAAACACTCTTAACGCGAATTATTTTTTTAAGGCGAACTACTTTCAATTCCCCGACAAGCTCCAAATTAACAATCGATAACGGGTAACGCGAATTACTTTTAACAGGAATAAATTTTCTGTTCCGCTTGTGATTCGTGTTAACGAGGTTCGACTGCATGAATATTATTAAATTAATTTATACCCTACTTTTAAAAAATACTTTAATACCAAAATGCCACTCGAATGATAGAATTAATTAGTTCCTTGGTGCTTTGAAAATTATAAAGAGAGCGATTTAATAGTCAAGAACCAGAGATGGTCACACTGCTAAGGAAAAGATCTTCTTAGAGATCTTGAGGAAAATAGAGTTGTATTCTACATAACTTGATAAGGAATACTCTTAAAATAATTCAATGGTATAACTTATCACTCAAAATATTGATCCATGCACGTTTTCAGGTGATACCTATTCACTTTCAGTTACATGTAGTAATGCAGCCATGGAGAAGCATAATTGTCTAATATACACACACTGGCTTTCTATTAGTATATATATATGTAATATTGGTGGAATGAAGAGACGTATTACGTTATCAAAAATCTACTTTATTAGATGACACTAGAAATATATATAGTTACATATCCTGGACGACTCCTGATCGTCGACCAGCTCTCACCAAATCTCAGTGCAGTCTGCGTTTGTTCACACACAAGTATATATTACATTTACATCGGAGGGGGGCGGGGGGGGGGGATATGAGGCCTGGGACACATACTGTCTTCGCGTTTTAGGCCTTAAAAATGTGATTGGGAATGCAGTTTCATATGAGAAAGTTTACACAGAGGTTAAGATTAGTGACCGTATATGGTACGGTGGAGGAAAAGAGGAAGTGCTAACAGACTTTGTAAATATTAGTGGTGTGGGATAGAATTTAATGTAGTTGCAATATGTGCTGGGCCTGAAATATCAATTTGGAATAATAATTATGAAGGAAAAGGGGCGAGTTATTGGGAAAGGCTTAAAATGTCTGTATCATATATATAAATACATTGGATCTCTATTGGCTTATCATTAGCAAAATCATATATCCCACTGCAACTGCCAATTGATTGCTAAACCTCCCTTTTGGAGATATTGGATACCTATGGTTGTAAGAATTGATTTTGTGCTGGCAGCCACTGACTCGCCTAAATGAACTTATGACCTTATTGCTCCAAGAACTGAAAGGCTATTGCAAACATTCACCTGTAAAAAAACCTATGTTTTTCTAAAACTTTATACGAATATTGGGCCATGATTCCCTAACTTTCTCCTTGTGTGAAGGAAGCTTGGGTGCACGGTTCAAAATTTTATATAATAGAGCCAAAATGCGGTTCAAACTTTCAAGTTGCTGCTCAAAAAGAAATATCCAGAAGTTAATTTCCATTTTAGGATTAAATAACCGTTGCACCAAAGTTCAATCTTATTCGTTTAGAGTTCACAACAGTGTTTGAAATCAAAATAATTTTCCATTCCCACAATAGATATTCTCAACATTAAATGACATTCAGATGCCATTTTGACGTCAAAAATGCATCCAATCGCGAAAGCACGACATATTCCATGCCTAATGAAATTAATCCCTTGCTTTAAAAAGTTGCTGCTAATCTCATCCATATATTCCACGTTAAAGCGATACAGATTAACAACTCTAACGCACACGCCGACCACCCAAGTAAAACAGAAGCAAACAAAGATCACTTAGAATATGTATTTTTGCTGGTTAGTATTATTCAAATAAGGAAAATTCTTACCAGGATGCAAGAATTAACAAGTAAGCAAGTGAATTTGCACTTGATCATATGGCTTTTTTTAACAATTGTCTATTCCAGGCGAATTGGGTGAACCTGTGGGCAAGGGCTAATTTATTATTTTGACACCAGCAGGCTGCTACATTAATTTCATGCCTCGAAGTTCAATAATTAGTTGAAACTTTGATTTTTTCTAAGGAGTGTAATATTTATCTCTGGTATGATACTCACATTATATAAAGAAAAAAATCTGATATGGGCAACACATGACTTTCCTTATATAATGTAAAGAATTTACTACTTTTACATTAAAAAAAATAGGTTTTTCTTATAGTAGATAGATACTAATATTCTTTCCAAGATATTGAATTTTCGACAATTGGTCGCCATTTTCATTGATTTAGCGTCATTTTTATCCATTTGGCGAAATTTTCGTTAATTTTGCAACATTTTAAAAAAGTCGCCAAGTTGGCGACATTCCGACAAATTCGTCGCCAAAATCTCGCCAAGCGTTATGAACGAAGAAATAAGTTGTTCTTACAGCAGATAAATGACTATTGGCGTTCAAATACAAAAGTATTACTCAAAGTATCTTTCTTCATGAATGGAACGAGCTAGATCCACGAGAATGATGTCACCCAATTTATCGCATGGTATTACATATGAAAAGTGAACATGTTTCTCAATAGGAAATATTTTTTTTTCATTTTATATGACTTTTTAATAATTTTTTTGAAAAATGTACAATATCTCGAGAACGGTTCATGTCAGCGTTTTAAAATTTATGTCAATCGTTTTCTAATGAAAATTTACATAAGAAATGTCTATTTGCGTAACTTTATTAGTGGTTTTGATTTTTTGACGATTTTTTCAAAATTTTATTCGAAAATTTACGGGAGTTCTGAACATTCGATTAGGTATAAAAACAATAAGCTTCCAGTGTTTATGGGTTGTGATTTTTGTACCAAATTTGATTCGAATCGGTCCATTCGTTCGTCAGTTATCGTCTCCACAGACTCACACACACACACACATACTTTCACACACACACATACTTTCACACACACACATACTTTCACACACACACACACACACACACAGACATCACTTCAAAAATGCTTGATTCGTGATCAGGGATGCTTGAAACGTGCTCTCCCGTCGAAAACTCGATTTCGAATTTTCGACCCGGTCACAATACTTTCCTTATACATTATGTATATAAGGAAAGTAATAACCATTAATTGTGCATAACACTTCAACTTTTTCGTTTCATTAAATACAGTTTGAGTCACTAACAGTTAGCATTTCTTGATACAGTGTCAAGACAAAAATAATTTACATTTTACATGTTACTAATAAGGTCACGAATAAATTCCATTTTTGATTTCAATCAATTTTTACTAAGTAATTACTTGATTATTAAAAAGTAATGACTTGAACTTAACTTCTAGAGAAAGAGTAATGACTTGAACTTAACTTCTAGAGAAAGAGTAATGACTTGAACTTAACTTCTAGAGAAACAGTAATGACTTAAACGATGCATCCCAGAATACAAAAAATATATACAGTAGTAGCAATGAAATACGATAAGATCACTGGTACTATACACAAATGTATCTATAACATTGGATCTAAGTTTTTTCGCCTAGTTTATATCGACCGCAATGCAAACATTTCTAACAAAAATGAACGTCGTCATGGCCAACCTATCTCAGTTGTTTACGTTTTTCAGTACTAAACTTCAAGAGCTATAACATAATATTAAAAAAACACTATTTATATATTTTGTATATTATATAAATTTATATATCATATATGTTTCATTTATGCAACTATATAATAATTGTATAACATATTTTGTGTCTCTTCAGACCATCCAAAAGCTCCTCCCAGTCCCGGTGATCCTGAGGGCTGGCTGAATCTTTGTTTATTGTAATATCAACCACTGGATAGAACCTAACAGAATCGGATTTTTGATTTCTCACAAGAGGTTGGAGAAAATGGTTTGTTAAGACTTTCCAGACTTTTTAGAAGCTCCCAGTAGTATAGAAGTCTGGATGTTTGCACACTTATAGTATCGGCTACGGGACAAAATATAAAGGAGCCGGAATTTCGATTTCTCTCCCAGGGACGGACATAATAGTGTCCCGTCCCACACGAAAGAAACCCCTGATGACCACGAAGGCAATAGGTTTGTATGCTTATAATATCAACAACAGGACAGAAGCAAACTGAACCTATTAAGGTAACTATTTTTGACGCTAAGCACTATACATTGTTAGAAAATAATAATAAAAATAATAATAATAATATTAATAAATACTAATAGAAAAAGTTGCAACCTATTTTTAAGATTATCAGTTTTCTTGTCTTTGACAGGCTTAAGAACTAGTTATATATAAATCACGAAAATACAAAATCCATTCATTTCATATCAATGGTTTTATATGGTCACCAAGACAATAAAAATATTAACCATTGCATAAGGGGGGATGTAATAACATAATGTCGTCAAGTTCAAATGCGAGAATCGTAAAATAAAACAATACAAAACAATAAAGCAGTTTACAAAAAATAATAAGAAATTTAAAATATTGCTATTTTTACTGTCTGTCTATAATATTTATGGATATAAATTGTACCATTGAAGAGAACATATTGTTACCATAGCTTCTAAACTAAATCTCATATAAAGAAATCAATTTGTATTGAATTTCCTACACTTCCATCTCTACATGTAACTAATTTTTGTCGAACAGTAATATTAATATTATATTATTGTTTTGCTCTTTTTCTTTGTCGAATTTTGCTTTAAGTTTCGACAATAATTGATCATTTCAAAAATTTCATTCAATCACTGTCGTAAAAAGATAAAAATCAATCAAATAGGCTGACTACATGATTACGTCCTCTAATAATCCGCTTTAAATCTGTATAGTCTTATGTATTCTGGGTGGCTAGTCATTTTGCTCAACAACCTCCGGGTTGTTATCAAAATTCCCAGTATAGGATTTTATGCCTGATAATCTCAAATGTCTGGTAACCCCCCACAGGATTTTACAGTTGGCTGCGCAGGCACCATCCCTTCCAATAGAATATTATTGTCGCAGAGATCGTTTTAAAAGAGAGGACATGGAGTGGAGGACAGCGACCTTGCTGTTTTGTCCAAGGTCTTTTTTACAGCTTCGACACAGCGGAAAAATATTGATGGGTTGAATTGAAAGAAATACAGGGGAGGTAGAAGCAGAGTAGATGAATATGTACCCGAGCTTGGATTATGATGGAAAGTGCAACAAGGAGTTCCCTTCAAGGTTACGCAGGATTGCAGAAGGAAAAATAATTTTCTTTTACAAAAGTATTTCGTTATGAAATTTTCTTTTTTTTTTAGTTTTGGGCATTAATAACATCTGTGAAATACTTGTAAATTTTTGTTAAAAGATATAAAAACGTATGTAGTTAAGAGAGCTGTCGGTACAATTATTTTGTTTCACAAAGAGAAATGAAATTATTATTTTTGTTAGAAGGCTTGACCGTAATCATGTCATGGTGGTATCATGTCATGGTGGCATGACATGATAGTGCAGATATTTTTTAAATTGAAAGAAATTTTAACAGGTTTGAATTCCATACAGTATTATTAGAAGTATCAGTTATGGAAAGTAATTCAAAATACGTGTGTTTAATTGAGTTACATTAAAAAAGCTCAAGAGTGTGTGTGTGTGGGGGGGGGGGGGGGAGCTTTCAAAGTAGGTAGGCTCACAAAAATGATCCATTATAGAATTTTCAATAACCACGAGATATTTTAGGAAGCCCTTTAAGAGCTATCCTCCACACATGTCCCGTGGTTATAAATATTTTAAATTATCTTATTTTTAAGTATGGGAAAGGGGTTAAAACTCTATAAAACTCCAAATTGCTTAACTTGGTTTTTGAATTCTATTAATCTAATGGGGTCGCTGTCAAATTAGGCGTCCCGACTTTTTTCATTGCAATTCCCATCACACTTTCTGGACAATAATTTTAATTACGGGATCCTGGCATTTATTTTACCTGCCTCTTTCTATGGTTATGCCCACTCCTAACGTCCCAATACAAGCATAACTGTCTGCATAGAAGAAGCTAAAACACTGAATTTTCCCTTGAAAAAGGGCAATTTTATGTCCTCGAGGCTTAACGAATGCTTTTTGATATATATAAATAATTAAACTGCTGTCTTATTTTTATACTTCCCGTGGACATCTATTGCAGTAGCTAGTTTTAGTTTTTATTTTACAATACAAACATTGGGTTGAAGAAACTAGCAACTTGGAAGCTAAAACATGGTTCTGGAAGAGGGTAATTTTATGTCTTATAAACAGGTCAAAAAAGTTTGTAATATATAAATAAATAAATAAATAAATAAAAACTACTGTGACAATTTCAGCAGTTCGTCTCCATCATTTTTATTTCCCAAAGTAATGCTCAATGACGGGACATTTTAAATAAAATAGAAAAATATTAATGCACTTTTGAAAAGACTATTTTAAAAGAGAGACAATAGATCCAAAAGTAATCCAAACAATCTAATAAAAGAATCTAAATTTCTTAAGCAGTCAAATAACTCATTTAATTAAAGCAATTTCGAAATTGAATATATGTCCCTATACAGAAATTTACTGTCTTATCTAGCGTGACATATGACATCCTACATATAATATATACTCCAGAATAATACCACTCCTCTTTACCTCCAGTAAAATTCTGCTCGTAAATAAATATTTTTCGTATTTATATTCATTTCACAAATACTACAACAATCAATGTCTTGCTACGGAATATCCCCAATTCTTATATATCATCCTTCATAAGCGGCGCTTATTGACACTGGAAATAAAAACAATAATAAAACACTAATTTTTAAAAAACGGCTGTAAAGCAGAACTCTGCAATTATCGCATTAGAAAGAGGCGGTATAATACCGTACTATAATGATAGTTACCAATTCTTGTAACTGGGACCGAATTACAGTTAAGTCATGAGAGACACCTATTTCTTCCACCGGCACACCCGAAAATCCCTCCTCACTTGCGGTAGTATAATGAGGAAGGTACCCGGAAAATCTATTAAAGCTCCCGAACAGATAGTTGTAGGCTTCAATAAAAGAGAGAATTATTTGAGTTTTATATTTGATTTATGCCGTGGGATTAAGGTTTTTCACCTCTGTGCGTGTTATCGCCCTGCTGTTAAAGTAATAATAATGTACTTTACGGATTGGTGTGAAATATTACTATAATGAAACATGGCGTGTATTTTAGTGGATAAAAGCGTATAACACTTCCAAACAACTATTTTAAATTACTAAAAAGCCAGTATTTTGTGTTTCAGTTAGAAGGATGAAAAATGGAGTGATGAAATTAAGAAGAGTATCCAAGTAAGATTATGGAAAGAACTCACAGAAGGATAATCCAGTAGTGGAACTACAAATCCTGTACCCATTTCCTACATTTTTTTGCACTAATTTGACACATTCTCTCATCAGGGGCCAACGGCCGTACCGTGCTGAAAACACCGGTTCTCGTTAGATCACCGAAGTCAAGCAGCATCGGGCGCGGTTAGTACTTGGTGGGTGACCACCTCGGAACACCGCGTGCTGTTGGCCATCTCGGGTGCGGTATCCCCGTGGTTTGCGCGCTAGATTTGCACGCTACCACAAATGCCGCCGTGTTCATGCGGAGTACGATCACGTTAAACATGTGGGTCTGTAAGTCCTTTCGAGAGGTTGGTGGTAGGGGAAGGAGGGTACGGTCCCTGTGGATGCCTCCCCCACTGGGTTCCGGTCTAAATTGGGTGGCACTTCCCGGCCGTCCATACAGTTACCTTACACCTTTCTGGTAGGTCGGACGGTCTGGGTCTCAACAACAACATTCTCTCATCAGGGTGGGTGACCACCTGGGAACACCGCGTGCTGTTGGCACATTTCGGGTACGGTAGCCCAGTGGTTTGCGCGCTGGATTTGCACGCTGCCACAATTGCCGCCGTGTTCATGCGGAGTACGATCACGTTAAACATGTGGGTCCGTAAGTCCTTCCGAGAGGTTGGTGGTAGGGGAAGGAGGGTACGGTCCCTGTGGATGCCTCCCCCACTGGGTTCCGGTCTAAATTGGGTGGCACTTCTCGGCCGTCCAAACAGTTACCTTACACCTTTCTAGTAGGTCGGACGGTATGGGTCTCAACAACAACATTCTCTCATCAGCCTTTGTAGCATATTGATTCATACAGATTGTTTCAGGTTTTCATTTTGTTGACTTGCATTCTCTTGAATTTTATCTAGTAATTAATTAAATTATTTTGTTTGTTTTGGGTGCTTTACTATGTCTCTTCTATTTCTAATTCAATTATTTTAGTTAATTTTATAAATACTTATTCCCTAATCTTCTCCTGGGGCTCTCTGCAAGCTCTACCCCCCCCCCCTTCTTCCGCAATACGAGGTTTTGCGATATGATTGTTCAGTTCCGGAGCAAAAGTCTATTATCTGACGTACACTTTAGCTTAATTTACTATTTTTTAAACGAACGTTTAAAGAAGAATTCTGTGTCTCTGAAGAGCTGTAGCTTAAGGAATCCCAATGTTTGCGTACGCCACTACTTAGAAAAGATAATTAATTGCTAATTGCACATATAAGTTTTTAATAATATGTGCATAATTAATTTGCTTAAATTTTCTTACCCTCTGCAAAGTGTTTTTACTTTTCAACTACCACTATTGTTCCGAAAATTATCATGTAACTCCATAAAAAATAATGTAGTTAAAATCCTAAGTTTCAAATAACTCAAGTTTTAATCAATTTCTTCCATATAATGTAATGACGTATAACATTTCATAGCAATGCATTCGTCCTTGAGTTATTGTGTACAAACCTCAGACACGCCCACACAGAGACGGACATATTTTTGAAAGTGTTCAAAATGTGTTCAGAAAGTTATAGAAAATAATTTCTGCCACAAATTCTTTGGAAAGTTTTGAGAAAACAATATTTCCCCTATATAATAATAAATCCAAGAATTCGTAATAAATATTTAAAGAACGATTATTCGCAACAAAGCGAAGAATAATCATAACTATGTAAAATCCACCGGGGGTGTGGCTCAACTCGATTTTACTCATGCTTATGATTTTTTATGATTCAGCTTATGATTTTATTTTTATTCGCAAATTTTGCAAGAAAAAGTTTGAAAAATTCGTATCGTTGGTCTAAATGATCTCAAATAAAGCATGTTACCCTTCATTTAAAAGGGCTTGAAAAAATTGATCGGTACGAAGTTTAACAATGTACTCCTTCGTGGGAGGAGGGGGGGGGGATTGACGTCACGAACACACAAATTGTATATCGGTCATTTTTCACTACAATGATTGAAAATGTTAAGTTTCGTGATTATTTTGCCATAAAAACTTCTATTGTGCATAATTATGTGAAATTTTTCATATGCTGCTATGTTAAGGAAATCAAATAAATTTCAAAGTTTTCGCTCAAATTTAAAAAATATTTTATCTAGTTCTGCATTTTACGTTAACAAATCCGGACCTATAGTTTCACGAAAATCCATTAATATTTGAAGCAGCTATCGTGTGCACACAGTGTTTCTTTCACGCATACATCCGAAGGGGGAGTAACCCCTCGGTTACGATTATTCGCCCCCCCCCCTGAAGCATTTTATGTTAACCTAATTTCCATTTATGTGATAGCATTTAGATATATTTATATAGAGTAAATAGAAAACTTGCACCTCCCGGACAAAATTCCTTTAAAACATCCCTTTAAAAAAGACATCCCTTTTAGACATCCCTTTAAAAAAGTCACAACGTGTTCAGGAGGTCCTAAAACATATGTTGGCATCAAAAAATTTTCGTAAAAACAATACTTTCTCTATACTTATATTCTATAGTACATGAGAAAGTAAAAATAAGGCAAAAACTGCAGATTTGTATACAAAACAAAACACAAGCTGATGAGTAAACATTCAACTATATATACAGATAAAAAAAGAAATAAAATTCATAAAATAAAATAAACAAAAACCCTACTACTTTCTCAGTGGAATGCAAAGACAATTTTACACCGTTTAAACTCTAAAGCACATGCTACATTACTAAGAATGCCGAGGATACATACCGATTTCTAACATCAAAACATGGGTGAACCGCACAAAAACACGTGCAAGAAAATTAATGTCGGCATCATGTTACATTCGAGTCAATCTGCACTCCAATGCTAAAAATGTGCGTGCGTGAACTACACGATCACGCAATATAAGGGCGGGGAACGAGGTGGAGATGGCGCAAGGCGCAGACACAAACGACGTTTAGGTGAGGTGGGAATAAATTTCGAGACTTGCAAGGGAAACAATGTGCAAAGGACAGAGATTCAATCATAAGGCTGAAATATTGCGACGGCGCAAGAACGCGTTGACTAATTTGAAGAAAAAAAAATATTGAACTAACGACACAAAGGGGACCGTAAAAAACTTGAAAGAATAAATTTCCCCAGTTAAAAATGAATAATGCAGTTTTTCTGCTAATTCCAAGAATCCACTTGCACGCAGGGCTTTATGGGTAAAGGTTCGGATCGGATTTAAATTTGGAACTTTTCAGCTCCAAAAGTCATGCGCCAAAGAAAGAGTAAGGTGTGTGATTTTTTTTCTTGGATAGCACCAAGTTGAGTGCCTGCTCAAAGCGTCGCAAGCTCTGTCTACATTGAGAAATTTCTCAGAAGTCGCCTGCGGTTTTTCTAATAGTCTGGGCGATCTGTGGTTATTAACTTTTTGTGGGACACATTCAGCTTTTCGACTTTAAGAAGGATCGCATTAAAAACCCATAAAATGCTGACTGAATGATGGGGGCACACTCAGTGTCGTCGGCTAAGAAGTCATAGATCCCCTCCTCCATTGTCTGAATTTTTACATTAGTTCTTTAAGATCTACATTGGAAATCAAAATTCAGTGCTTGACCCCTCTCTCTTTTACATTAGTTCTTTAAGATTTACATTGGAAATCATTATTCAGTGCTTCACCCCTCTCTCTTTTACATTAGTTCTTTAAGATCTACATTGGAAATCAAAATTCAGTGCTTGACCCCGCTCTCTTTTACATTAGTTCTTTAAGATTTACATTGGAAATCATTATTCAGTGCTTCACCCCTCTCTCTTTTACATTAGTTCTTTAAGATCTACATTGGAAATCAAAATTCAGTGCTTGACCCTTCTCTCTTTTACATTAGTTCTTTAAGATCTACATTGGAAATCAAAATTCAGTGCTTGACCCCTCTCTCTTTTACATTAGTTCTTTAAGATTTACATTGGAAATCATTATTCAGTGCTTCACCCCTCTCTCTTTTACATTAGTTCTTTAAGATCTACATTGGAAATCATTATTCAGTGCTTCACCCCTCTCTCTTTTACATTAGTTCTTTAAGATTTACATTGGAAATCATTATTCAGTGCTTCACCCCTCTCTCTTTTACATTAGTTCTTTAAGATCTACATTGGAAATCAAAATTCAGTGCTTGACCCCTCTCTCTTTTACATTAGTTCTTTAAGATTTACATTGGAAATCATTATTCAGTGCTTCACCCCTCTCTCTTTTACATTAGTTCTTTAAGATCTACATTGGAAATCAAAATTCAGTGCTTGACCACTCTCTCTTTTACATTTGTTCTTTAAGATTTACATTGGAAATCATTATTCAGTACTCTTCACCCCTCTCTCTTTTACATTAGTTCTTTAAGATCTACACTGGAAATCAAAATTCAGTGATTGACCCCTCTTCCTTTTACATTTGTTCAGTTCTTTAAGATTTAGATTGGAAATCAAAATTCAGTGCTTGACCTCCTCTCTCTTTTAAATAAGAAAGCTCATTTTTACTTCCTCATACTATAGAATTAGAGAAAGTATTGTTCTCGTAAAACTTTTCGATTTTGAGATTTTGATTATAATGTATGATTTAGGACTTCATGAATACGTTTTTACTATTTTTAGAGTGATATCCGTCTGTCTGTCTGTACACTATTTGTGCACATGACAGCTGCCATAAATATTAATGGATTTTCATAAAACTTTATACTCGGCTTTGTTATCGAAATATTTAGAACTAAATAGAATTTTTTGAAAATCGAGCGAAAACTTTGAAATTTATTCGAAATTTCATATTTCCTTAACATAGTATTATAGGGCAAAATTTGACATAATTATGCATAAAAGAAGTTATGTTTGACACAATGACTACGAAACTTAACAGTTTCAATCATTGTAGTGATAAAAAGTCGTGATGCAATTTTTGTGTTCCTGATGACATTAGCGCCTTCCCCCTTCTCCAAGGAGGTACATAGTCAAACTTGATATCAATCGAAAAATTTTTGATTATGCTGGATATCTTAAAAATGATGAGCAACCTATTAAATGATGGGCAACCTTTAAAATGATAGCTATAATTGTGATTATATGGACCAGCGATACAGATTATTCAAATTCTTCTTTGCAAAATTAAAAAAAAAAAAACAAGAAAGATCAATCATGCATAAAGCATTGATTATGAAACATTTTCCAATTGCAATGCAATTTTATTTAAACATCTCTAAAATGCGATACATTCAGCGTCGGTAATATTTTTTAAATTATCACAATACTACAACAATTTATTATATTTGAAAACTTAAAATTTTATTGAAAGAAATTAACTTTATTCAAATGACGTAATTGAAATATAAATCGTCTGGCTCTCTATGAAAAAGCAGTAAATATTTCATTCATACGCTTTTTTCTATTCCTTTCATTCGTTATAATACTACAATAATTTATTTTACTTAAAAACTTAAAACCACGGGCGTAAAAGTAATTTAACTCTATGAATTATGTTCTAATTTAATTCTATGAAAAGTAATTTAACTCTATGACCTAGAAGACTGAATATTTGCAGGCCGCTGGAAGAAACTAACTAAATCCGATTTTAGATTTCTCTGACCGAGGTGCAATAAAAATTATTTTACTATTAAATAGAGGAGTTATTGAATACAATTTTACTATTAAATAGAGGGGTTATTGAAAACAATTTTTCTATTAAATAGAGGGATTATTGGAAACAATTTTACTATTAAATAGAGGGGCTATTGAAAGCAATTTTACTATTAAATAGAGGGGTTATTGAAAACAATTTTTCTATTAAATAGAGGGATTATTGGAAACAATTTTACTATTAAATAGAGGGGCTATTGAAAGCAATTTTACTATTAAATAGAGGGGTTATTGAAAACAATTTTACTATTAAATAGAGGGATTATTGAAAACAATTTTACTATTAAATAGAGAGGTTATTGAAAACAATTTTACTATCAAATAGAAGAGTACTTGAAAATATATTTACTGACCCTCTAAAGACTTCTCGGTAAACAATAAGACTGAAACTTGGCACACTTATAGTATTGACTAGGGAATTAACAGGGCACATTTTTTATTAAGACGACTATGTTCGATGGTAAGTACTATTGTATTGCTAAGCAAAATGAAACATATTACAAAAATCGGCAGTGGTTCCAGTTCGATGGAGCCGAAATGGTTTTTCTTTGACATTTTGAAAACAGTTTACATTATTGAAATATCAAAATTAGAGCCACCTTTCCAAAATAGCATAAAATTTTAAAGTATCGAAATTATAACCTCTTTATTTCGAGAACTAAGAATCAGATTCAAAATTCAATTATATATCTTGTTTTACTTTCAAAGGGTTAGAAATTAGGTCTTACGTACATAGCTAGCGTTCTTAAATTTTGAGATACTTGAATAACAAAAAATGTTCAATCTTCATAAACTTGACAAAACGATTCTTTGAAAACTGTTAGAGCTTTATAGAAACAAACAATTGATCTGGAAATTGGATTTCCTACTGAATAGTTTTGTCCTTTACTGCTTATATCTGTCTTTTATAGTTCAGAAGATATTTCGAGTGAAAGTAAGCAAAGTGAGTCAAAAGCTCTCTCGGGGGGGGGGGGGGGGGACTTTTTTTTTCAGAAAAGAAAAAAGTACAAAATATTAAAATAATGAAACTATTTTTATATATTCATAAATTGTACTACGTTTCCGACAAAACAAGTTAAAATTGTTTACATTTATATATATTAGTTTATAGCGTAAAAATTATTTACATTTTTCGTATTAGATATAAGAGTGCAAATTATTTACATTTTCCGTAACGCTCCAGCGATATCCCGAGCATAAATATTATTCACAGCATAAAAGGGACAAGTCTTTAAAAGGCTTAAATGCTGGTTAATAATATTTAACTGAAATATGAACATCATGTTTAGATCACCTTCAGTAGAATGCAAATTTATAAATAAATGAATAAATAAATAAAAGTACTCAAATAACGCTAAATTCCTATAAACAAAGAAAAACACAGTATCCTTTTAAAATTTTAATATTCTTTACACGACAGTAATTTGGAACAACAAATCGTTCACAAAACAGCTTTGGGACGTTTATAACGTCACTCCACCCAGCGGAGACCGAAAGTGACGTCACTCCAAGCGGTAAATCGGGAAGCTTTGGAGTTCTCTTACTGTAAAGAAAACTCTTAACATCCCAAAGGTTCTGTTTGGATTGAATAAGTTCAATAAGATTAGCTTCCATTTCTGCATTCCAAAGCAGTCTATCGGCCATCTCGGTAGCCATTAAAGTAAGAAATAAAATAACTCGAAAGCACGTGACCTGCGACGTTTCAGATTTACGCACTTCTGATTGGTCGATTTTCGCACAGCCGTTCCCTCAACAACTACATTTTCGGTTTAAACTTAAAATGTTATGGCTAAATTTGCTATCTGAGCTGTTTTGCGAAAGGTTTGTTGTCCCAAATTACTGTCGTGTAATAGGGACTTTAATCTGTCCACCACTGTTCATTCCTCGTTGGACAAATTCTAAACCACAAGACATTCTTCCGCTATCTGGATTCTATTTATTAACATTCAACTGATATATGAACACTGGAGAAGAAGCATAAAATATTTAAGTCATTATGGAATTCTAACGCTCAAACAATCGAAGCCTAATCTCGAAGCTTATTCTGTCCACCACTGTTTATTCCTCGTTGAGCAAATTTTAAAACAACAAGACAGTCTTCCGAAAGTCTGGATTCTATTTATTAAAATTCAACTGATATATGAACGCTGGAGAAAAATTATAAAATATTTAATTCATTATGAAATTTCAACTCTCAAACAATCGAAGCTTAATCTCGAAGCTTAATCTTGAAACTTAACCAGTCCACCACCGTTCATTCCCCGTTGAGCAAATTCTAAACCACAAGACATTTTTCCGCCGTCTGGATTCTATTTATTAACATCCAACTGATATATGAACACTGAAAAAGCATAAAATATTTAAATCATTATGGAATTCCAACTCTCAAGCAAACGAATAAAACAAAAGAATTAGTGATAAAAAGAAAAATAAAGAGAAGACCAGAAACAGCACCAGTTAGTTATAGGAGATGAAAAACAACACGAACTCAAAAGAAGATCAATAGGGAATTGCTGGGTTTTTTTCCTTTTCTTTTGGTAAAACCGTAAAACCATTAAATATTACACGCGCGGCGAATCGAATTTGGAGAAAGTTCTTCATAGGAATATCTGTTATCAGACCGTAATAACAGGTTGAAGAATGTAAATAATGCCATTAAAGATCTCGGCCTCTCTTCTCTCTGACGCGTTTTTCACTCTCAGTCCGAATAAACTACATACAGCCCACTCATTACTTATAACGGGAACGTCAGTCAGTGAACGCCAGATCGTGTAGTTGAAGAAAATTAAATAGATTTGTAGAAATGCCGAGAATATTTTTGAAGCAAATTGTGCTCGGACCATCCATACATCTTACTTGGATATTTGCGATATTTTACATTTATTTATTTATTGAGTAGAATAAACGCGAAGAAACAAATTTAAATATATCTCGAGGAAGGTGACCTTCAGTTCTGAAAGAGTGGTGCTAAAAAAAAAAAAAAGAGAAAATATTTGCATCAAACACATATTTCTATGACTCTGATGGAGAAATGGGACAGTACATTTAAAGTGTTTAATATTGATGAAACAGTACATTGAAGAGGAAGGTATGCAGTAATGCACAATCATTATTGATTTAAAAATATCTGTATGTGAAATATTCATAGATAATAAAAAATATACGGCATTCTCGTTTTTATTAAATATTTAGTAATAAAGAGAATTATGTGACATTTCTTATTTTATTAAATATTTAATAATAGAGTAATTTAAAAAAATAAATGTTAAAATTTTGTAATAAAACATAAAATTTTCATATAAAGGGTCAATGCATCTAAAATAAGATGCGACAGTCGGGTATATAATAAACATAATAAATATAATAAATATAATAAACATTTATTTTGAAAATACTGGATTTTTTCAAGATAATGCAATCTTTTCAGCACCACTGTATATCTAAACACTGTGCGATATTCCAATTTCAATATTTTTTTATTCTACCTACAAATCACACTTAATGTCACCATGTAGGCACCGGTTTATCTTCGGGTATTCGGCTTATTAACTATGCAGTGGATAATAGTCACAGACCTTGCTTGTAGGGGGCATTCACAAAGTTAGAATTACACCGCCATTGCAGATAATAGTATCCACATTTCATGATTTTACCCTCTTCATGAAACAGATTATATCTGCAATGATAGCAAAAAAAACATGCTATGAGCTATGATTTTTCGAACTGCTGTAACAGTGATTCTCGACCAAAGTTCGACGGAACACTGAGGTCAAGGGCTCTGCAAGAATTTGCAAAATTTTGAGAGAAAATAGTACTACAACTTATCATATTTTTCGCAATTGACTAAAAAATTAAAATTTTAAGGTTTCAACGCATATTAGTATAAAATCAATTCTTCTCAAGAAGAACGATTTCAAATGTCCATACATAGACTGTTCATAACCCTCCTGTGCATGATTGGTACACTATAGATAAAGCAAGTGGTGTGACTTCTAGGAGCGACAGAAATCTATAGACCACCATTTCCAGATTTGTTAGTGGACACATAAAGTGCCTTAAATTCGAGCAGGAGCACAAGGTTTATACCGTTTGCTCCAAGTGTAATATTGAACAAGAGGATCTTTTCAAGAATCCCTTATTAGTCTGTGATTTTTCGAGGATACGTGGAACCCGGTCTAACCAGTAGATAATTATTGTTGTTGTTGAGACCCAAACCGTCCGACCTACCAGAAAGGTGTAAGGTAACTGTTTGGACGGCCGGGAAGAGCCACCCAATTTAAACCGGAACCCAGTGGGGGAGGCATTCCCAGGGACTGTACCCACCTTCCCCTACCTCTCGGAAGGACTTACAGACCCACATGTTTAACGTAATCGTACTCCGCGTGAACACGGCGGCAGTTATGACAGCGGAGGGAATCTAACCAGAGCCTACCTGGGGTAATTCCCGCGCGCTAACCACTGGACTACCGCGCCCTAGCCAGTAGACCGTGTAAGATTAGTAACAACAATAAAAGCATTACAAAACATAAAATCAACGGTGTAACCAGTAAGGCATATATAAAGTGAAAATGTTTGCCATTTTTATGGACAATAATTAATAAATAAAAATATTCTATGAAGTGTATTATAATACTTCATTCAAAAGTATGAGATAATAATTTATTCGTTAACCATACTACTTTATGCGCTTGTTTTGCAATTGAACCTTGTCGAACCTAATATGCGTGAGCCAAGTATCGGTCCTGCAAGCTTTTACGAAATATTTCAAAGGGTTCGAAAAATGGAATCTGTGCTCTATGGTAATAGACAAATTATCTCCTAACTTCTTATCTACCTTCAAATTTCTTGAAATTTTTAGCTCAGGCTACATTCGGCTGGAACAGCCAAGTTCATAGTCACAGATCGCACCTTTAGCAGCCGTGTCCAATGTTAGCATTAAACTGCCACTGCAGATTTTCAATAAATAAAAGTTTAATATAAATTAGTTCCCATAAAGATTTTGAAAATTGTGGCACTCATCTTGTTTTTTTGGTGCCATCTCATATATCGGTTATTTAATACTGACGAGCGCATGATAAACTTAAAATCGGTTCATAGATTCTATTATCTAAAATGGAAGCATAAGTCTACCGATATAAAGTTTGGAGACGCATAATAAATATTTTCTCTTATATAATAAACTAGCAGCGATTACCCGGCGTTGCTCGGGATTTACCATGCAAAACTATGATAAAATTTACGACTTCTTCGATAAAGAACACAGAGAGCCAGGCGATTTATATTTCGATGACGTCATTTGAATCAAGTTCGTTTTTTTTCGATGAAGTATTTAAATTTTCAAATATAATTAATTATTACAGTATTGTGATATATTACCGCGAAATGTATCGCATTTTAGAGATGTTTAAATAAAATTAAAGTTGGAAAGGGTTTCAAAATCAGTGCTTTATGCATGATTGATCTTTCTTGTGATTTCTTAATACTTTTCGTTGTTGAGTAAGCCTGTGAGAAATAAACCATGGTGGTAATTTCCATTTAAATTCATATCTCAAACCTGCGATTTTCAAAAGTGATTAATACGTTCAATAAACTCCCATAAAAGTCAGAGATTTAATTGATTTTCACGTTTTAAACCAACTATTTCCAATCTTTTTTGTCGGGAATCATGGAGTTAGAGAGTAGAACTCCTAGGAAAAAGTTTCGTTTTCCATCAATATCGCGACAACCCCTGGTCTTAGAAACTCGAAACTTGGACAAAATTTATGAAGGGCTATTTCAAAGCTAGCCACCAAATTTCATTAAATTTGGTTCAGTCGTTCTCCCGTGATGACGAGACAAACAAAAAAGTGTCGTTTTTCACTGATATCTCAAGAACCACTGGTCGCAGAAACTCGAAACGTGGCCTATATTTTAAATGGGACGATTTCAAGACTATCTACCAAATTTCATGAAATTAGGTTCTGCCGTTCTCCAGTTATGGTGGATCATACATACATACATACATACATACATACTTTTCTTCTTTATATATATAGATATATAAACATTTTTATTTTTATTTTAATGCATATTTTTTCATATAAATATTTTTATTTTTAAGTTCAGTGCTCATTAGGTTCATAAAGCTCAAAATAAATTAATAAATAATATGAGAAATGAAATATTACTAAATACTCTAGAAAGATGCAAGGTATAGAGATAGTAAAATATGATATATCTTCAGACGCATATACAGACAACTACAAATAGTCAGCTCATTAATTCCCTTAGAAGAGAACGTGTTTTGAAAGTCAGTGCACGAGGTCACAGAGTTGAAGAAAATGAAATAAATTTGAAGAAATGCCGAGAATTTTTTATGCTAACTGTAGTCTAGTGGCCGTGTTTGCATCTTACTTAAATATTGTGTTATTATTACATGATAAGGATATTGCTCTTTACTAAATATCTAAACTGAAGGGGGCAAACTTGAAAGTTTGTAGGTAGGTGATTTTCGATGTATTTGAATTTCTAACCATTAATTCCCAATCTTTAGATTATGAGCAATTATTACCGATCATGAAGTGAAACTTATTAAAGAATCTTGTTGTAGCAACTAGGGTTCGAATCGTGGGCATTTGCGCAAGTCAGTTAACGCCTGACGTTATCCTGTTGAGATTGTAAACTCTTATCATCGAAGTGGACTCTGCATTCTCCTCATTCTGATATCAGATTAACTTGCAACTTCACAATCTGATAGACCATCTACTGCTATTTTTACCTCCATATTAGACTCCTGATACTATTTTTAGGTTAGCTTAATGTCAGGTGTGGTTGTTGGCATCCTGATTTGAAATCGGTGCTCAACATCCCAGAGTCCAAGGAGTTCCTGCTAGTAGTACTGGGGTCACTTTCAGAACCCCGAAATCGTTGCACTAACCTGCAGAGTTAATTTGTTCTTGCGCCATTGTAACAAAACTTGCTGTTTCTGCCAAGGCGTCGGTTCTTTCTAACCGACGCTTTCCCAACTGAGCTACTTGAAGGGAATTACAAGATCTTATCGTTGACGTGGACTGTGCAACTTGTCCAATTCCAAATAATATGTAGAACATTGCATAAATTTTTACTGAAGTATAGATTGAGTTTATTAAATCAAATTATAAATCGCATATTTTTTCACACAGAGGACACTGAATACATTTTTGTAATAGCATGTAAACAAAAATTCGTCATGGATTAACTACAAGAATGGCAATTTGAAAATGTTAAAAAATATATTTATTTATTTCATTAAAAATTAATCGTTTAGTTGAATTTAGGAATAGAGTTTAGGCAAATTCTGATCGGAAAATCGGCAAGTAAAAAAAATTACACCTCAATAGCTACATAATATGCACTGAACTGGCTGACTGAGTGAGTAAGTGAGGGGAGGGGGGGGTGATATATCGAAATTAGTGAACACTTTCACTATAGTTTCAATCTTGGTTTCGATGTCATGTGATACGTCTCAACTTCAAGACCAAGGGGAAAAGTATAGAATTTCAAAATTCTGAATTAGGAATGACGGTGTAAAAGAATAATAATAATAATAATAAAAAATAAATAAATAAAAACTACTTTGTTTAATTATGGAACATTTTTATTCTACAGTTAGAACATTGGTTTTGGTCTCATTTAATCCGCCTTAGCTTTTAGATCAACGAAAAAAACCCAAATATTTCGAAATTTGGAACGAGATATGACAATCCAAAGAAATAATTAAAAAAATTCGAAACCACTTTTTAAGATATTCGAGTTCTTCCACTCGAGCCAGAATATTAGTTTTGGCCGCGTTCGGTCTGTCTTAGCTTCCAGATTAACGAAAACATCGAAAGTTTCGAAATTCGGAATAGGGGTGACGATACAAAGGGTTTTTCAGAAATCTTACACCACTTTGCCTCTCCGGTCGCTCAGCTAGCTGCTCATGCCCTAGGGTGAGTCGGGCAGTCCGGATTTTCAACCACTTTGCCTCTCGAAAACAGCAAATATACAATTTTATATCTAACAATTAAAATCGGTTATCGGCAATTTTTATTAAGAGTTTAGGTGTTACACTTAGTGACCACTAACAATTGATAAATCTCAATGAGCGCTTGAAACGGTTACTTTCTTACAAAATCCTATGAAAATCAAAGTTTATCTTGACTAAACACCTAAGAACCCAAACAGGTTACCCTGTATAACTTTATATTTTAATTCTAGTTGTTGCCTCAAGTTTTCAATACTTTTTATAAAAATAGAATTGTTAAAAATTCACATATACACCCATGTACCCGCAAGAGAAAATAAAATACTTCATTGCTTCTACACCAATGATTATTTTTCTTTCATTTATGGAATACAGTGCATTCCGTTTACTAATAGAGAGAGAAATGAATATCTTAACAGAAAGTGTTCGAAATAGGCTTAGGAGGTCTTTAAATGCCCGTCAAAATCCGTCAAAATCTGAAATTAGGAAATTTCGCGAAAGCAATATTTTCTTTACACAGTAGTTAGAAAAAGTAGAAATCTTGACCTATATTTTTCGCGATGAGTACTCAGGAGGTCCCCCAAGCAAAACTTTTACAGTGGCGGAGTGCCTGCGCAGTGGCAGAGACTTGTAGCCAGACCTAATTACACCTGGCGGGAAGAGACATCTATTATAAGAAGCAGAAGTGAAAAGAAGCAATCGATGCCGGCCACAAGGCACTTTCTCTACCTTGCCATGGAAGAAACAAAAACGAAAAAATATCCTGAGTTTATTAGCAGTTTCTGCACAGCCTGTTAGTGTCAGACTGGGTCACCAGTAACAGAGAACGAACGGTGTGATGTCTTTCTCTACTTAAGTTCGCATTTTTAGGGAATAAAGAGTTGGAGTATTAATAGAGGTATAATGAATTGAAGGTTTTATGAGAATAGTGCGACTCTTTAATAAATAAGATAAATCATACATATCAAACAAAGCACGACGAATTTCTTAGAGGGCATATATTTTGTGTTCTACGTAATATTATGAAAGCTAAAAGTCCGAACTTGTGGCTGAAGAAACGTTTCGGGGCAATTATGGAACATTGGCTCTAATAATCATCAGGAAAGGAAAATTATTTCCTTTAATGTACATATCACTATCCTAAATCACCGTTCCTATTAATTCTTTAATACACTAGAACTGTGCACACGAGCAAAGATGGTTACACTAAGTTTTAGACATTATCAAAATTAATCTTATTTTAGCCAAATGAAACAATTAAAACAGAGCCACTATCAAATGTAAATCAGTTTTATTATATAAAACATAACCTGTTTTGATATGACATGAATGTAACTCGACAGGTTTAAAATAGGCACAAAACATAACTTGTCTTAGCAAGAAAATTTGGCCTCTAGAAAAACCTAAACCGGTTACCCTGTAATAAATGTTATATAAATACTCTACCATAGTGGCCAGTTTATAGTCCGAGAAAATCTGAGTTCGGAATATAATTTTGAGGTCCGATCCAAGCAGAAATCAAATTTAAAAATTAAACTCGATTCGATCCCAGCTCGGAATAAAATTTTGAAGTAAGATACAAGCCCAAATCAAGTTTGAAAATGAAGTCAAACCAGCCCAACTTCGGACTACGTTTCAAAATTAAGCCCGGTTCGGTCCGAACCCGGATTAAATTAGAAAATTTTGACTTGCTCTGAGCCTGGAAGATATTTAAAAATTAAACCTGGTCTGGTTAAAACTCGGAATATATTAGAAAATTTTGGTCTGGCCCGAGCTTAGATTAAACTAGAGAATTAATCGCAACCAAGCTCGATCTTAATTTAGGTAAAATTGGTGCTGAATAGTAAGTACAATCGATCGAGGTAACTAGGTTTGTCTGTTACGAGCCAGTATGGGCGGCATTTCAGCATTTCATTTGGGGGTGCGAGATTTGTATGAAAATCCACAATATGAAATAAATAAAATGTTTGTTAACAAGGGGGAAGAGGGGAGAGGGATCACAAAATTGAATTGATGTTGAGAAAAATAATTGTTGTTAACATAATTTGGTACATAATTGTGTCAACATAATTGTTGTTAACATAATTTTTCTAAATACAAATATCTATATTTATTTACCTGTTATTGGAGTTTTAAAAGCCGTTTCTTAGAGTCTGGATGAAGAGAAAATTTTGTCACAATATCATCATAATCCAGTGGTATATCTTGTTCTATAGCCAATATAGCTAAAGATAAAAGTCTTCCTTGTACCATTATACTGCGAAAATAATTTTTCAACCTCCTGAGGCACGAAAAAGACCTTTCACAACTGAGCTGATTGGCACAGTCAAAAACAATTTAACTAATAATGTTATGACAGGAAACACATTTTTTAAAATCCGCTCTTTAAAATAATCCAGGCGACTTTTAAAATTGGGATGGTCTATGTTTACATTTTTCACCATTGAATAAAACAGTCGCAATTCACATAGCAATTCCTCTTTCTGGAAGTTATACACTTTGCATATGGTTCAAACTTTTTCCTTTTCTTTTCCGACATCTGATCTGGATAATACTGAAATAAGGGCAAACAAAACGGATATATTCTTCTCATTAAATCTAGTCTCAATTTCATTAGATACTGAATCTATAATTTCATATTCAATATTAATTCTATGACATGATTTAACATCATCATGGGGATTATTTTCACCGAATTCGCTTGGAATTTTTTTACGCCTTTTCAGTTTTGGTCCAGAATAAGAATTTTTTGGTCCAGAATAAGAAAAATTTGGGGGCGCGACCGCGTCCCCTCGCCCCCTATTCGCCCCCTATTTGCCGCCCCTGCGAGCCAGGTAACTGATTTAGCTGTAATAATAAGCAGTTTTAAATTATGAAATGACCATTCATAATTTTTATTTGAGGTAATAATTTTCATAATAAAAAATAGAAGATAAATATTTCTGTCTAAAATAAAAGTGATAAATAGTACTTACGTAAAATGAACCAGCTGGGTAGGAACACATACTTTGTGCATATAAATAATTTGTAGAAAATTTTTAAATGTTTATATTTTTAAATTGTCAGTGAAAAATGTTTATTCATAGTTAAATAATTGGCTTGTAATTAGAGTATAGTTAAATAATATAATTAGATAATTGGCTTAATTTGCAAAGTATACTAAATATTAAAACTTTGAAAAATAAAAACCACCAATTTCGAATTGTAAAAGATTAAAAGTACAAGCTACACAAAGAATATTTATTACAATTATATTTTATTTTAATTATATTATAATTAGAATGTATCAACCTCCAAGATGAAGGCATTTGACAACAAACAGCACCTGATGTAAAAGTACGCAAAATAAATGTTTGTGCTTTTAGTATTTGAGCTTGTGCGACATGCGTAGATTAGTTGATCAGGGAATACATACTTTATCATATGCACAATTAAATAAAATATGGTAAAAATAGTGTACTATTTGTAAACGTAGAGAAATGAAAAATTAAGTAATTATTTTAAACGCTAATACAAGTTCGCCCAAGCCAGACCCACTAAAATTTATAAAACGAAACCAGTCTGGGTCCAGTCCTGTCAAAAGTTTCAGAGTCCAAGATCGCCCGTGCAGATCTCTACTCCACCATATGAGAGCCCTTGTCCACTTGGCATCTGCAGCAGCTGCCAATTTTCTATCTCAATGTTTTATATCCTATATCTCATATCAGCTTGCAGATTCGAAAATATCAATGGAATTTCATAACCACTAGAAAATATGAAATTTCGGTGTGTTGTCCCCCCCCCCCTGGATATCTTGATGCAGTGGAATCAACATATCTTGAAAATATTAATTGAAAAATTGAATGAAAATTCAACTGGATTTTTTTTTTTTTTTTTTTATGACGTCAAGGTTATACCTTTTCCATTCTCTTTCGCAATCATCTTTGATTTCAAGCAGCAATCGAAATGAAAAATTAAAATTCTGAAAAATCAATTACTCGATTATTTTTTCTAAACAGGAATTTACTTCCAATTCATGTAAGAGATAATATCGACTTGATTTCAATCTTTCGTTTTCAATGACACCCCGGAAAATGCGAAACTTGGTTTATGCCGATATTTTTTATATCCATAGGATCTAAAAGAAATGGACTATAAATTAGTGAAATTCTATTTCGGTGTCATATCAGTTGACGACAAGAAGGCTGTATTTGGCCAAGCAAAATTTGTCTAATTTAAATGACGATTGGTTTTGCATATGATATTCGTCTTGCTTAAGATTAGACAATCAAGGACGCATACTGGCCCTCACATCAAGATATTGAAGGGGTGAAAAAATATCAGCATATGTGTTACCCTAATTTGCAGCTGATTCTATCCACAACAAAATGTTGTCAATAATCAGTAAAATACGAAATGTAGATTAAACAAAGACAGCATTGTAATTTTGTTTTATGATACTTATTATCAACGTATTTTAATTCACACAACATACTTGTTTTTGATTATTCTCATCTGAAGAACAGAAACCTTCTGAACCACTTTTGAATATACCTCTGGCCATAATCGAGTTTGATATGGTTGTAAATTATTTCTTTTTTTAGGATACCAAATTGATACATCTGACGAACTTATAAATCTGCATTTTTATCCGCCTAATGGCTCCAATAATTGCAATTAGTATTTAATAGAATCATATTTGATAAGCTATTTATCGCCTGAGGAAAAAAGAAATACCTAGTTTGTCAATAATCAGTAAAATACGAAATGTAGATTAAACAAAGACAGCATTGTATTTTTGTTTTATGATGCTTATTATCAACGTATTTTAATTCACACAACATACTTGTTTTTGATTATTCTCATCTGAAGAACAGAAACCTTCTAAACCACTTTTGAATATACCTCTGGCCATAATCGATTTTGATATGGTTGTAAATTATTTCTTCAGGATACCAAATTGATACATCTGACGAACTTATAAATCTGCATTTTAATCCTCCTAATGGCTCCAATAATTGCAATTAGTATTTAATAGAATCATATTTGATAAGCTATTTATCGCCTGAAGAAAAAAGAAATACCTAGTTTGCCCTTATTCGGTGATGGCGTTTCCCACGATCTTTTGTCAGCTTGACCCAGAGGGACCTTGCCGTAGTCGTGAGGCCGCCTTGGGCGTGGTCCCAGAAGGAGATGATGCATATTACGACGAACGGCGCACAATGGTGTGATTAAAACGGGTACCGCTCCTAAGGGGGGGAAATGTAATCACATAATCGACATTGTGTGCAGAAAAATTAAGAGTGGTTGGTGGGTGATTTGTGCATAAGCGGAATGGGGTGATCCGATTCTCGGTTTGTTTTACTAAGTGATTTTCTGGATTGTGGAAATATTATTGGAAACAAATATATCTAATTTAATTGAACAGTTTAGCATCGCTTCAGTGGAATCACTTGTTAAGGAAGGACTTTAAGATACACGAGAAACGTATCATTATAACCATGACGTGACATTTTGCTATATATCGGGACGATGTTTATAATGCAAACACTTGGAAACCCTTCAGACAGCGATGGATATATTTCACGATATTACTCTTCCTTGGAAAGGGACGCACACAGAACCATCAAAAATAGTTGCAGACAGGCTTTTGTGTCTTTTAGGTCCTTTACATGAGTGTTTAATGAACTTTTGGTTTTATGAGAAGCCACCGATCTCTGGTCAGATAGACGACATTCTATCCAATGAGGTACATTTACACGATTATATTTCTTTTTCATTTAAAAATTAGCTTTTAAATTTAAATCAAAGAACAACTAAGTGCAACTGAGGTGTCAGAAAAATGGTTGGATTGTCTGACTTCCAAAGAGGATAAATTTCTGGTGCCTGTTTGACAGGGGCATCTGTAACCATAACAGCTAAATTGTTTAAAGTTTCAAAAGCAACATTCACCATGGTTATGATTGCAATCATGGGACATGGTTATATAAATCCTGAGAATACGACATCAACGTAGAAAAATAGTGGCCAGTAATACAACAGAATGACAAGGACCATTAAGCACTAACGAGGACTGCATAGAAGCAACACAGAACTAGAGTAGAAAAAAATGACAGAATCGAATATTCACTTAAAAGACCCTGTCTCTACAACATCAGTACTTCACACATGCAAACATCCATGGGAGAGCTGCAATTGATAAATCGTTAATCACAACAGCCAAAATAGAGGCTGAAAAAACTGTGTCAAGATCATAAAATTCAGACAGCTTAGAACTGAAAAAGACCATCATGTACGGAAGAGTCATCATTTACAAAATTTCCAGCGTTGGGCAGGGTTTATGTATGGAGAACCCCAAATGAAGCGTACAACTCGGACTGTTCTATTGCAATATCTTTGAAACAACAGGCAGATATCTTTGTTGAATTAAGGTATAACATCTCAATCTAAAACTTTAATAAGTAGGTTTGCATCGGTATTAAAGGCAATTGATGGACTAAAAATTTATTAGTAAAGAAACATAACCTATTTTCAGGTTCCTCTTTCCTCTAAAAAAGCTTCTTTTTATGCTTATTTTAATCGCGCTTTTAATGTTTGTTCATCTATCTCTGCTTTAAGTGATGAAATTGAATTTATTTTTGGCCTTGACCGTGAGGCTGCCTACTCCTTTGAGTTTATTTATAAGGTTTTCTCCCAAGTTCGCCGTAAATATACCCTTTTTGATACTAAACTTATTGCTTTAAAAGATCGTTTGACTTATAGCTCTAGTTTTCCATACAATCCTACGATTTTTCGCCCCTTTATCCAATTTTGTTCTGAGTTTGGTTTCAGACCTGCACATTCTAATATTTCTTCTTTATTTAACCGTATTCGGTCTGATAAACTGGGTGATAGGGATGACTTTAAAAGCTTTGCTGGGGTGTATGTTGTTCCCCTGTTGTCCACCGATGGTAATTTTAAATTTTATATTGGAAGTACTAAACGCACCGTTGGCATCCGTTTAGCAGAACATGCTTGGGGTGTCAGGGATAGTAAACTTTCTACGGCTCTTGCTCAATTTGTTGTTAAAGACAATTTTCAGCCTCTTTTTGAAAAGACTTTCCTTTTGATGCGTTGTAATAACCCTCGTGCTCCTTTTTGAATCCCTTTTTATTTATATTTACCGTGAGTCCGTTTGTAATTTTGACCCTGTTATGAATTTGAGTTACGCTTGGCGACTCATTCTCGACTCCATGCAATTCAAGTCTCTGCAAAGTTATCTTTGACGTCTTCCTCTTTGGGATTATGCTTGATTGCTCCCCCCCCCCTTTTTTCGATTTCTGTAATTAAATTGTAATTTAATATGCTGTTCTTTTGTTGTTAAAATTTTTGAAAAATTGTTTACGGTTCATCCTTGCCTAAACGTAGATTGTTTTGTAAATTGTATTTATGCAAATTTTGTCGCTATATCTGGTCTATATATGAACGATTCAAACTTTATTTCCGTGTAGCCACTGATGAAGTGCATACTTATGCTCGAAAGCGCTACGGCCTTTTTAAACTTTTGTACGTCTTAAGGAAGTGAAATAAAGACCTTCTGTTATGGATGTGTGTTTAATTTTGCTATTTTCAGGTGTTAATATTATTTTATTCAACCTCATTACTGCACTGTGGTGCATGAAATTAAGAAAGTATTTAAACAGTCATTTCGGGAATATCACATATTTTGCCAAGAATCAATCTACAGAAAATATAATAACAAGTAAGGTAATGTATGTATGTGCTTGCATGAGAGAAAGATCTAAGCAGTCCACAGATATCTGTAATTTGTTGCATAGATACTTTCGGACAATTCGATGAAAGTCTCAGAGAGATATTTTTATAATTCGATTTAGTTATTTTTGTTTACTTAATTTTAAAATGAAATTTCGCACAATTTTCACACTAATTGTTTCGTAACTACCAAACTAATTATCATAGAATTTCAACCTTAAGCTCATCGTAAAGCACGATATTTTCAATAAATTCTGATTGGTTTTTGTAAAATGATTTCTTGATTTTTGAAGCATTAAAAAAGGTATTTATATCAAAATTGGTAATATGCATTCCCACACTCTGACATCGCCTAGATTGCTAGTTATATAGATATGAAATTTGAGGAACACAAAAACTGCAAGTGTACAATTTCTACTAAAATTGATTAATATTACGTAATTTCCAAAATTTAAAGATTTTTTTTTTTTTAAATTCAAGGCATAGAAAAAAAAACTTGATACCTGGTATACTATAAGCGACGCCATAGTAAGTACTGGTGTGCATATACAATTTAAATAAAGAAAAAATAGTACTTAATTTAATTGGTACTTAAATTTAAAACACACAATATGCCTTACACATCATTCGACAAAGCTATTAAAGTATTCTGGCAATATTCGTATTTAAAAGAACCAATTAAAGTTTGCGGTTGGTCACTGCTACATCCCACACCTTGTCACGATTACATTTAATACAACGGTAGTCATTTCTTCCAGCTTAATTTAAACTTCTCTGGGCCCCACATACTTCAATTTTAAAGCATTTGAAAGAGAAAGATAAAAAAGGAAAGTTGTCTCTCCTATATTTTTATCCTAAAATCGGGAGAGTAATAGCCTGTTGGAGAGGCTGGGGGAATAATCCTTTATTCCATCCGATCCTTCCTCGTGGCAAGGATAAAAGGGTCTAGTCCAAAGTTTCAACCGCAAAGTAGTCTGGAAGAAAAATTCTCCACCAGAATCATTAAGCCGCTTGGGGCGCGCATACTTACACTCCCGTATATAGGTATACACCTTAAAAAAACGGGCACATCCATTTCTCTGGACTTCAGAGTACTTTAAAACACATACACACACATGCACCACGACCTGGGATGTGTGGGTGTTTAAGTCCTCTCGACGCATCCTACGAAGGGACAGGCAATGCGAAAAAAATGAAGAAAAGGGACTTAAAAAAGTAAATAAATATAGTGGAAGACTTTAGAGAAGCACTCTTCTGTCAATTTGAGCGCTGCTGTCTCACTCACTCACTCTTTCTTTATCGTTCCATCCCGAATACAGAGGGGAAGGCATAAAAAATTGATTTGCACGTGGCCCCGCAGCGATAAATCTGAATTCCGAAAATGCCCTGTCAAATTGTCCGCAAGGGAGACACTCATCTTGCTGTTCTTCGTGAGTATTGGGTCCCCCCTGTGCAAAATAATAAATATAAAAACTATAGACTTTTCAATGATAAAAAAAAAAGTCCAAGCTATTCTATTCCATAAAGTTTAAGCCTAAATGTATGGGAGAGGGAGCATGGGCCAAGGTAGGTCATTGGGACCTCGGTAAGTCGAAGAGATGAATGAAGGATATAATAGGAAGAGCCATTTCAGAATAGTGATGTCCTGGATCGGTTAAATCTATCAATCCTGGACCCAATCCCCCAACAAATTTCTCGGGGACGACCGTATGCAAATAGGGACGGAAGGGCTAAATCCTGGTAGTGCAAGGTCATCATTAAAAGAGGCTTAGAATGTGTCCGGAATCCTGGAAGCAATTTTAATTGTACCTGGGAGATTGGCGATAAAAACAGTAGTTTTGAGAAAGCATTCGAGTTTTATGGAGGAGAGAGGGATTATGGTTTAAAAGAAGACATTTCCGAGGGAAAAAAATGAGATGGATTTGGTTTAAATTAAGAAAAAAAAGGGGGAGAGGATACTTTAAGATGAACTTAAGTTTTATTAATACCTGAAGGTAAGCTAGCAATTCAGTATTTTTTCATTTCAATCACCTTTCCCCGATTAAGAACTTAATTATTTAGTCGAAATTCTAATCCTCTTTATACGTCATTGCGCCAAAAGAGAAAAAAAAAAATTGTAGAATGTTGTTGATTAAAAAAAGCTAAGTTTGACCTACTTTTTTTACTTCAAATGTGAAATTTAATGTGAATTAAAATAATTCTTGTATATTAAGATAATCCGCATAAGCAAAAGAAGTCGCAGTAAGAGGTTTTGTTCAAACACCAAGATAATTTTAAAGAGATGATAATATATCCAAAAAAGAAAATGGCTAATTTTGAAATGCCATATTACCACGTGCTCCCAATATTTTGATTCTAACAATAACTGTACAAATTAAATTTAAGAGCGATCCCAGTGCAGAGAGCAGGATTGACAGACTGGTTTCGTGCTTATGTTTTCCAACACCAGACACTGCATTAGTAGCAAGAAAATTTGCTATATGAGGAAAATTTTCAAATTTCCTTAAAGACTAAAGAAGCCAGAAACACTACGTAGCTGGCCCAGGACCATAAACCAGGCGGGGACCAAAAAGGTCAAAGCCCCCTCTAAGAGGTATACACACAGCTCCCCTGATAAAAGAAATAAATTTTTAGTAGTGATATGAAATTTCATATAAAATGTCATTCAAATGTTGCATAAAAATTTTCTTTTGAGATTATTTTTATAAATTACATCGTTTTAAATATTTTTTAACTTAACTAAATTTGTAATTATACTAATAATCAATTAATTTGCATATTTCATTTAAACATATTTAAAAATTATGACAATAGTATTTAGGATACTTTTGTATTCTTGTGGGGTTCACTGTTATACATTGTAGAGTCAAAATCAACTGATAAGTAGGTAAGCGTTAATATTAAGCATTAAATTGTATTAACTTTCAGAATGTTTCTAAGAATTATTAACAACTTTATTATTAGTTAATGCATACATTAAAATCAATTGTAATTATTATATATTAACATTGATGTGTACTAGCTATATGGATAATTAGTAGTAGCTATAGTAATAATTGCATATTTATATTTGCAAGCTAAGAGCTGATTATTAACAGCTCTTAGCTTGCAAATATAAATATGCAATTATTTGTTAATAATTCATATGAATTGAAATATATAACAGTAACTATTATGGTTTGTAAATGCTAATGATTAATTGTGTTTTTGATGAGCCCATCCCTTAAGACTGTTGAGCTCCCCTTGAATTTACCTCCATCCCCTCTTCAATTTCGTCTCTGGCTACGCCCCTGAGCTGATCATAAATTTAAAGAAAGTTTTGTTCTCATTGCACTAGGATGTAATAACAACTAGTCGATAAGGAATATTCCCTGTAATTGTAAATGAGTTCCAAGTGCAATAAGCATCATCGGTGATCAGTTTCATCTCTTACGTTCTCACAAAAATGTTCGATTTCGAGATTTTGATGCTAATGTATGTTTTAGGACCTCCTGAATACGTTTCGACTATTTTTGGAGTGATGTTCGTATGTCTATAGACTATTTTTTGTGTTCATAAAAAATCAACACGATAACTGCCACAAATATTAAGGGATTTTCACCAAACTTTATACTCTGCTTTGTTAACAAAAAATTTAGAAATAGATAGAATTTTTTTTAATTCGATCGAAATTTATTCGAAATTTTGTGTTTTTTTTTTTTTTTACGTGGTAGCATAGGAGAAAATTTGACATAATCATGTTTAAAAGAGGTTATTTAAGACTCAATAATCACGAAACTTAATAGCTTGAATAATTTTGGTGAAAAAGAAAAAAAAAACTGCGGTACAAATTTTGTGTTCGTGACGTCAAAAACTTGGTATCGATCGAAAGGATTTTTCAAGCCCTTTGAAATGAAGAGTAACATGCTTTATTTGTGATGATTTAATCAATGACACAGATTTTTCAAACCTTTTCTTGAAAAGTTTGCAAAAGAAAAAAAAAGCTTAAGCTATTTAAGTAAGCTCATAAGTTACTTTAGTAATATACCCCCCCCCCCTCACCCTCGGGGGTATATTACCAAACTTTATCAATCGAAATATTTTTTCAAGCCCTTTAAAATGAAGGATAACATGTTATAATTGTGATCATTTGGAACACCGATATAACATTCTGAAAAAAAAAATTTGTAAAATTTGCAGAAAAAAAAAATCATAAGTTGATTAGATTCTGGTAAGAGACAGTCGAGTTGGGCCACATTCCAATTAATTTGATTTATATTGATTGATTACCTTATTTGATTTGATTTGATTGACACAGTCTTTTAGCTCGATTCTAATAGTAATATATATATATTTTATTTTCTTGAAATATATTTCCACTACAACCTTCAAATTTACATAATATGGATAAAAATGAGAAATATAAGAGAGAGACCTCCACAACTCCTCTTAAAAGATGATAATGAGCTTCATTAAAATTCTATTCATTAAAATTTTAAAAAGTGTACAACAACCATGTAAATACTAAATAATTTAATTTATCTCGCAATTTATCAATAATATCAATTATTGTTCTAACACAAAATGAACCACAATTTTAAACTGAAATATTTAAACATTAAATAAACGTGCTTATGTAGTGGTGCCATATTTTGCTGAAAGCAAATTATTTGAATTACAGTAAGGGCCAGCTACTTTTAATTGCTTAAATCATTATTGATATATTTTACGAGTTGTATTTTATTGCCTGGCAATATTTCATAGCAACATAGAATATTTGAAGTGAAAATGTCATTCCACGAGAAAATATCTATGCCTTGTTGCCCATTTTTTAACTAATTTCAATTGCCATATATACCATCCGATAGTGTAAACTTTCATCTTTTCAGAAAACTCTCCCAAGTCTAGTTACAAAGATACAAACCACTAAAGGTGCAAAATATGTCTTTATTATTATTATTATTTGACTGCTAGAGGCGATCAGGGACCACTGTTAGAATAGGACACAAATGTAACTGACGTATCCCATTAACTGCAGTTAAGAGCATTATAAAGTGAGTGGGACGATAAATCTTTTAATTACGCATCTCTACTAATTACATAAAACTACATTAGTAAAAAATAAAACAACGTATTTAATATTTCATGCCAAATCCTCAACATTAAACCGGAATTCGGTGTGATATCCAAAATGTGTGGATCGTTATAGTCCAAGCAACATAGCAATCTAAACCTCAATTAATTCAATCAAGTCTCAGATGTGTGAGGCCCATCACGAAAAGAAAAAGCACTGAAAGAGGGTCGTCCCAAGAAACCCTCAAACGTTCTAAGCCGATGATTTAGAATCTTCTTTTGTCTTAAAACCTTGCGTGCAAACAAAATGCCACGCACCAACAACCGCTGCAATAATAGTGTTACAAGCTGCTACTGGATTACGATGTGATGACCTTCTTGGACCAAAATAAGCGTAAATGTAATTTAAGGATACAACGTGAGTTGATATACCCTGGATGGCAAATGGCTTTTTGGGGATCTTTAAGGATTAGGAGGTTGTAGAACATGAGGATTTGGCCTGGTGAAATCAAAGTAATAGTGATATTAACAGACGATGAGCATGTGGAAGGAGGCGTAAGTCGGGAAGTTCAAACAAAAGTGAAGCAAGCGTTTAAAAATAGTAAGATATCACCATTTAAAGTAGCTTCATTTCATTAGTAGAAAAAGGTTGCTATTCCTTGAATTTAGATAAGGTTCAGGTGGGTTCCTTCTATATCTTCTTTTTTTAATAAAATGGACAATTTTTTTTCTGAGACGGGTTACAATTATCCCCGATTTTTGATTATAAGTGCGCAATGTGCTATTGGAAACGCTTCTGATGTATGCCTGCATGAATCAGAAAGTTTAGCAGATGCACATTACAATAATGGAAACTGTTGTTTATAGGAATAATAAAATCCTTACTCAGGAAAAAGCTAAATGATGGGCATATTTTAAAGTTTCATAAAATGTAACTTGAAAAAGAAAGATAAGTATGACGGCATACAAAATAAAATACCACGTGTACTAAATGTTCCTTGTTTAAAAAATTGAACAATTCAAGTCTCCATAAATAGCGAATAAATTTTGCACAATTTACACCACACACACACACAAAATTAAGTAAATTTGAAAATTAGAACAGCAAAATACATTGATAAATTTTTACCTTGAAAATCATTTATTTTATTTTGTCCATCATTTCAATTTTATCTTCTAGAAATGTTTATCTATTTATTTGATTATTTCATTTTTATTTATTATTTATTTATTTATTTATTTGATTATTTTTTTTTATTATTATTTCTTTATTTATTTCCTTTCTTTCTTTTTCTTTTACATTTATTCATGTTTATTTTTTATGTTCATTCATCTATTCTTACTTTATTTATTTATGCACTAACTTTTGTAAGTAAGGACTAATTTTGTTTATAATACGAAAATGATTATCTCTTCTGGCCATTTTTAGAGTAACTGTGCCATATTTTCGCAGCATGATAATCCAAGAAATCTATGCAGACGTGCTACCAATCACATCTGGAATTTAAAAAGTGGCAGGTATTTGTATTTTTTAACTTTAACGCGTTGAAAATTAGACTACAGATGAACTGGTAACTCTTTCATGGCAAAACGTATGTTCGCTTCAAGGACATGACCTCTATTTTACAAACAATCTATGAATAGTTCATAAAAAATTCTCCACATTTCAGAAAATTAAATCATTTAATTACATGAAGATAATTTTAGAAAATCTGATATCCGTCTGACTTCTTAAAAAATAAAATATTTTCTAAAAATAATGAAGAGAAGATTTTAATCACTCTATTTACAAAATGGTTATATTTTAATTTATATAAAAATAATAAATCAAAATAGGAGGATTCAAAGGCCAAGTGAATTACAGTATAAGTGATAATTTGAAGCAGAAATGGCTTAATACTGCCTTAAAACCCGTAATGTTTAGAGATATTCTCCCAAAGTAAAAAAAAAAGAAGAAAATTATATCCGAGGTTTACAACGAACTGATCAGTGAATTTCTGCAACACTAAACGTGATTATCAATAATTGCCATCAATAATGACCATACTGAGCCTGTACAGAGTATGCCATACTTGATGGAAGCTTTAAATGCATTAAAAATTGTCAAAAATATTTTCTTAGCAAAGCAAAATCAAGAATTGCATTTGCAAATTCTGTCGATGAAAACTCTATTTGTGAAATTGCAACTCAAAACAAAAAACAAACGAAAATCACCTATTTTTTTTTTTCAATGTACTTAACAAGTGGTAGTTTTTATCATTAAATATAGACATCATACAAAATGTTTATTTTTCTTTTTGACTTTTTTTATGTTTATTTTATTTATACGTATTTGCTTTAAATATTTGTTTTCTCTTGACCTCTATATTACGTTTTCCCGTATTGTACATTTTTTTGCCATTGGGTCAATAAAAAACGAAAAATCTGGACTCCACTGTGTGTGCGTGTATATTGTATATTTTTATTACTTGGGCTAATACAACTACACACTAGACTCGTCCCCACATCATATGCATAGATCTATGTAAATGCAGTCATCAAAGCAATTGCAGAAGAAAATGTAAATGTAATGCGTCTCGTACAAAGTTAATAATGAGAACTTGCAAATGAAATGTTGAAGCTACAACATCTTAAAAACAAATTAAATGAAATTTAAATAATAATGGTGGGACGCGTATGTAAATGATATAATTGATAATTGTGATTATGATAATGATAAAATTGATCGTAATAACTATAAAATTATTTTATAATATTTAAATTAGTATGTAAAGTGTAAAGAGAAGCAAACTTATGAAAAAAAATGTTTAGAAAAAATGATACACTAGCAAATAAACAAATTGCAATTTGAAATACAGCAATTAATGTTCATCTTCTAAAATACGTACATAAGGATGTTTGAAGTATCTAACTCCACTTAACCTGATGAAATGTTCAGCTCAAATTTTGAGTAGTAAAACAAATTATCCATAATTTTATTAGTAGATAATACATAATATAAATTCGTAAGGAAACAATATGTTTTGAAAACGCTACACTGTTTTAAAGTACACATGAGGACCTGTATAATTTATAGAAGGTAACTGGGACGGTAATAATAGGAAAAGGACAATTACATATAATAGTGAAAGACAATTATCAAAGTAATTCGGCTTAAGAATTTCAGATGGAACCCACTAAAGACACTCCTGCAATTAAATACAGAATGTATATCAAAATACGACTGAGGTCACTCCGATCAAAGGTTCTGTAACTCAAATCCCAGTATAAAGAGGCCGAGATCGGTGTGAACTGCAGAATGTGTATTTTCAATGGATTCTGTGTTCTCCGATAAAAGAGATCAGACAATTTGGCGAAACATGATCGTAAATTTTCTTGCATTCGGCACCGACTCGCCAAAAGAAACACGCCAATAAATGTCTTCTTTATATCTTTCGTCTGTTTTTACGATCGCCGAATGTCTTGTTATTCCATGTCATCAGAATTCAGGTGCGATTACACAGAAAACCCTGTTTTACCCTCAGGGTACTTCCAGTACTCAGTGATTGTTGCAAAATGCTGCTAACAATTCATTAGTAAAGCGAATTCGGTCAATGTAAGTGATTACCATTCTGTTTTATTTTATATACTTTTTCTTGCATTTTTTTTCTGGTTGAGATTGGGTCATATTATGCAAAACGTTTAATGACACTGGTGCTCTCAAAGACATAATAGATCTGTAAAATGTAACATTTTTAATAAATGTAACATTTGTAACATAATATGGAAACGTATTATTTTTTTTACTTCAAAATTAATTAAAGCAATTCGAAATCATTTTAAAAATGCTTACTGGGTGATAAAAATTCCATCTAGTAGTTTGTATAAAATCACACGTAATACAAATAAAACGAATGTTTATTTTGTTAATGTTACAGCTAGTTTGAACGAATTACGTAATTTTCGAAACCAATTAGTTGCTTTTTATAATTAATTAGGACACGTATTTTCATAGTTTTGCTTACTGAACAAGTGCTTTGAATTTTTCTTTGAACATTCACTTCTATATTTGGTATTTTAATTTATTCACATTGCTCTACTTCTTCGTCCTTCCTCCATGGGTTTTTTTACCTCTTTTCACCTCTCACCTTTAGTAACCCCCTTATCCAGCTTCCATTACGTTTGTTGTTCTAAAATCAGTTGCCGATCCTGCTTCAATGACTGAATGTTGCGCTTCTTGTTTGTCCTGGTGGTGAAGGTTGTTTATTGCCTTCAAAACCGGTCGACATGATTAATTTTATGTTGCCTGTTGCTTTTAATGTAGATTTTATAGTTTTAGTTTTATTGCACTAAAAATAGTTTGAGCTATGTGAATGTTTATTCTTTTGAAATTATAACTTTTATGAAACTTGAAAAATCTCCAGCCAAAAATTCAAAGTAACTTCGAATATTTGAAGTAAATTCAGAAGATAATGGGGTATAAGGAATATTTCAATTAAAACTTAAATAAGAATAAATATTTTTTTTAATAAAGAAATTGTTTTAAATAA